>WNWK01003239.1:152500-174686 GCA_009830355.1 Cherax destructor | reverse complement strand
CTGTCCTCCCGGACCAACATGGAGCGATAATTTTCCAATCATCCTCATGTCTCCTTCGTATTCTCATTCTCCACTTCCTCATAGCCCACGCTGGCAATTTGACCGGGCGAAATGGGACCTTTACACATTGTACTGCCTTTCATGATGCTCCTTCCTCGCCCTCCATTGATGAGGTTTTACATCTCTTCTCGTAATCCGTCTTAACCGCAGCTTCACATTCTATCCCCCAAATCTCGGGCAAGCATTCTCAGAAGTGTGTGCCTTGGTGGTCTCCTGCTTGCGCTCGGGCAGTACGTTTGAAACGCGCTGCGTGGGGCAGGTATCAGTATAACAGAACCACAGAGAGACTCCTTGATTTTAAACAGAGGAGAGCAATTGCTCGCCGTGTCATACGTGATTCTAAACGCACTTACTGGCGGGATTACATTTCCACCGTCACTTCGGCTTCCTCGATGAGTGCAGTCTGGAAGAAAGTGCGGAAATTGAGTGGTAAATTCTCCCCTGACCCGACTATGTTCTTCGGGTTGCCGGTGTCGATATAGCATACCCTCTTGCCGTTGCCACTGAAATTGGTAATCATCTTGTTCGCATTTCTCAGGGGCTCCATCTATGCCCCTCGTTCCTTTCTTCTAAGACTGCCAGCGAGTTAAAGCCCTTAGATGTTTCTTCTATCAGAGAAAAATCTAATAATGTGCCTTTTACCCCTCAAGAACTGGAGGCAACTCTCTCCGCAACACTCTGGTTGTACCATTCTGAATAACATCAATTCATCTGTAATCATTCTTTAGAGAAACCATGGAACGGATGGGGTTTGAACCCATTGCGCACTGGCCTGGAGTTTTAAAAACTCACTCGAATGGGTTCAAATCCCACCTATTCAGTGGTTTGTTTGCTGTCGTGTTATTACGATTTCGTGAGTCATTCCTTTAGAGAAATACTCGGAATTTGAGAGAGAGAGAGAGAGAGAGAGAGAGAGAAAAGAGACAGACAGACAGACAGACAGACAGACAGACACAGACTGTATTAATAGGGAAAACTATTACCACTATTATACAATGTGCATTTGGAGAGTAGCTTCTATTCCTTGCCTCAAGAGAGTCATTAAGAGCCAGAGACTCGCAGGTATAGGAAGGAGGGAGAGAGGGGAAGGAGTGAGAATGACGGAAAGAGAGGAGGAGTGAGAAAGAGTGAAAATAAGAGAGAGAGAGCGCAAAGAGTAAATTCTGAGTCAAATTTTAGATCTACGCCAAGAGCTTTAATATTTTTATTTACCCCGGAAAGCTGAGAGTTTAAGTATGTATTGCAAGGAGAATTTACTTTTCCTCCTGTCGTGATGCTTGAATGGAAAGTCATATAAACAAAAATAATATATTTACTGTATCTTCTGATTCCTAATAAAAGCCATATTATATTAAATATAGTATATATATATATATATATATATATATATATATATATATATATATATATTATATATATATATATATATATATATATATATGTATGTTAATGTAAAAAATAATAATTTTGTACCGAGAGAACCTTAGAAATCTTACCTAACCTTATTATAACAAGCGCAATTTAGTCTAATCCAACTAAATATATTTTAGATAAGTTTACAATAATTTAATAATAAACAAACACAATGAAGATAATATTTTTCGTAAGGTTTAGAATGATTTTTCGAAATTATTGCATGCACAAATTTTCGCTTGCCTTATTCGGCAAGAAGAGCCAAAATCGCAAGTATTACTATTTGGCACGAGATATATATATATATATATATATATATATATATATATATATATATATATATATATATATATATATATATATATATATATATATATATATATATATTTATATACATCTTATACTAAATAAGCTGAACTTTCCGAATAGGCCGAACTCCCTTAAAAATTTAACTTAACCAAAATATTTTTTTACGGATAGCTAGTTTTTTTTCTTTTACATTTTACATTTTTGGACCAAAACTAACAGAGAAACCTTCTTCTTCTTCTTCTTCTTGATTCACCGGTACTCTTCCGGCCCGGGCCTTTAAAAAGTGGTGGCCCAGCCTTGACTCCCTTTCTCGGGAGTATCTCACATTAATGTCTGCCATAGGAGGAGGTATAAGTACCTTCTCATCGTTGGGACCAACTGTCCCCAGGCCTAGCCACATTCTCCGCCCTCACGGGGCTCGTTGGGAGAAGCTAGGCCTCTCTGGTCTGCCATCTTCCCCTTCTCAGGGGAGCTAATGGGAAGGGCAGTCTTGTGAGCTGCAGGTGGTAACAAGCTCTGGCTCAGGCACCTACCCTGCCCTCGAAGGGCTGGGCATGGTGTCTCCTCAGAGAAACCTCACCTAGCGTCCTTAAAGTAACGTAAATTCTAAATTCTGCTATATAGTATATATATACATATATATATATATATATATATATATATATATATATATATATATATATATCATAGGTTAATTTAAATTTATTTTTCGATTCCTTAAAATCAATGATATATATTTTTTCGTAATGCTCAGATCGATTTCTACTGATTTTTGGCAAAAACAAATTTTAATTCAGCTTATTTGGCCAAATAGACCAAACTGGACGATTCAGCTTATTAGGAACGACATGTATATATACACGTAAATACATACATACACACATACACATAAATACACCTAAGAACAGCATTCCGACATCTTAATAAGGAATCGTTCAGGACCCTGTACACTGTGTACGTTAGGCCCATATGGGAGTATGCAGCACCAGTTTGGAACCCACACCTAGCCAAGCACGTAAGGAAACTAGAGAAAGTGCAAAGGCTTGCAACAAGACTAATCCTGGAGCTAAGGGGTATGTCCTACGAGGAGGGGTTAAGGGAAATCGACCTGACGACACTGGAAGACAGGAGAGATAGGAAGGATATGATAACGACATATAAAATACTGAGAGGAATCGACAAGGTGGACAGAGACAGAATGTTCCAGAGATGGGACACAGCAACAAGGGGTCACAGTTGGAAGTTAAAGACTCAGATGAATCACAGGGATGTTAGGAAGTATTTCTTCAGTCACAGAGTTGTCAGGAAGTGGAATAGTCTGGGAAGTGATGTAGTGGGGGCAGGTTCCATACATAGTTTTAAGAAGGGGTAAGATAAAGCTCATGGAGTAGGAAGAGTGACCTAGTAGCAACCAGTGAAGAGGCGGGGACAGGAGCTGTGACTCAACCCCTGCAAACGCAACTAGGTGAGAACTAGGTGAGTACACACGTTTTGGAACAATATATCATAGCCGATAAGCGGGATTCAAACAAAGACTCTCTAACATTCTAGGCTGAGAAGAATATTCAGCTTAATTTCGTAAATCGCTTCGCCACATGATTCCCTATACAGCACATGTTGAATTGAAAGAGTTTCCTTTTTATATGGTAATCCAACCAGCTTAGTGCGTGAAGTATGGAGGTGAGGGAGTAATGTTATCTGGGTTCCCACCACATGCTGTCTGCCAGGCACATTTTACTATGCTCAAACAACACAAACGGTTGATTTACGTACAAACATTATAGCTCACAACTATGAAGTGGTGTTTTATATTAGTGCAGGAATTCTAACTCCGCTTACCGGCTATGAAATATAATGTTCGAAAACACGTTCGTAATGTTCTTTTTTTTCCTGCGTTGACGCAGTTTGCCCTCAGAGATTTGTTTTCTTAGTATATTTTGGATTTATGTAACACCTTCTCTTTCCAGGGGTTAACATAAATCAAGACGTGTTTTGGATATTGAATATGATTTTTGCCTTATAACTAATACTTTGGACATAAATACTAGGACGTCTTCGGTACTAATGAATGTTTTTGGATGACCTATCTGTGGTATTATGGGATTTATAGCAAATAATGGTAAATGAATTCCGACAGCTTGCAATAGAGACTAACTATTTGAATCTTCATTTAGATATCCAGTATAACAAGCTCTAAACAAGCCTTTTTTTTATATTATGGTATATACAGAGAATTATTCTTAATATTTTTTCTTAAACATGGTTGTTCAGGCAATTGTTTGCAATGTACGACGATAAGCAGCGTATTTATACGAACCCATTACGAGGTATTTTGTCTCCATTAATTGCAATTGTTAGTTTTGTTGTATTTTCCTTTGAAGATTTTTCGATCTAATTTTCCTTATTAAGTAAATTTTTTACATAAGTTCTGAAATTTGTCTGACATTTTAGTATCAACTTGTGTAGTTTATACATTATTTTGCAGGAATTTTTGTGACATTATAAACTGAAATTATTATCTCCCGTTTTTGCATTTAATACATTACATGTCAGTTTTATTTGGTTAACAGTTCAAACGAAATTATGGGAATGCTAAACTGTAACAGCTTTCTACGTAATTCATCTAACTTGTTAATTCATCTACAAAATCAAACTGTGTTTCTTTGCTGCTTTTGATGAACTATATTTCATATATTTCATTTTATTGTATGATTGAATTAAAACCGGGTAGGGGACCGAGGAGAAGGGAGGAGGAGGAGGAAAGGGAAGAAGGAGGAGGGAGAAGGGAGGAGGAGGAGGAAGGAGGGAGGGAAGGGAGAGAGAGAGAGAGAGAGAAGTGGGAGGGAGGGAGAGAAACAGCAACTATCCACCGTATCATATGTTAGTGGAGATGAAACCAAGTGCTTAGTGAGACCTCTCTATCTGGCTTTGTGTCGGTATATCTGAGTGCTTATACAGACTTCCCAAGTGATGAGTCGCATGCGACCCAACATTTCCGGAATTTGTACAAACAATAGAAGAGCTTCAAGAACAGTTCCTCACATTGCACAAGATTCGTGGCACTTTACGCGAGACAGTGGCCCCGTGCCATTTGTCGAAATGGTCAAGAAATTGTTGCAAGAGAACAAAATCAATGTAGCCAGGGAATAGCCCTGACCTGAATCCATCAAAAACTGTTGGAATGTGATGAAAATCGACCTCCGTAATAAAAAAACAAATCGGTGCCAAGCTTGACGAAGGAAATAAACAAATAAGGATCCAAAAATGGACTCAACTTGCTTTAAATTACTTTTTTCGTTCTATTTCCAACCGCCTGGAGTTTATAATTAAATGACATGGAAATATAAAAATATTATATAGGGGATATTTGGTTTTCCCCTCAGCTTTTATCCCGTGTTAATAGAAACTCCTATGTAATTTGGCAATGGGCCAACATCATTTGCGAAGCCCATCGTTATTTGCGGACTCTGTCTTTGTATCTCTATCTAGCTTTCAATAATAAATATATGTCGTGCCGAATAGGTAAAATTAGTCAATTAGCAAGAACTCGTTTGAAATTAAGTTCTTTCTAAAATTTTCTCTTATACGTTTAAAGATATATTTTTTCACACACACACACACACACACACACACACACACACACACACACACACACACACACACACACATATATATATATATATATATCTATATATATATATATATATATATCTATATATATATATATATATATATATATATATCATATATATATATATATATATATATATCTATAATATATATATATATATATATATATATATATAATCTATATATATTTAGAAATAATATAGGGAGGTACCATCTCTGGAACTGTGCTGGGGACCCTCAGAGAAAAGAATAAATTTATTTCAGGGAAAACTCAAGGTTCTCCCTGGAGTTGTTTGAATATTGTCTTCTCCTACCACCCCCTGTATTCTATATTCTATGTAGACTTTATTTAAAGACAAAATGCATTGACAAAAATGCAATGGGGAGTAAAACAACATAGATAACATCGCAGAGCTACATCTCGAATACTTCGTCCAGCTCCCCGGCGGTGGGCCGCGTGCCCAGAATGCTGCAGGCATTTTCCCTCTGGATCGCAACACCGAGTCTCTGAAAGAGGAAGCTGGCCGCCCTGTGATCCTTGGTTTTTATGATGAGTTTTTCACCCAGCTCTTTGAGGAACTTAAGAGTACACTTGCTCCATTCTCCAAGGGTCTCCGACCCTATTGGAATGAAGTTATAGCAAGGGGGAAGGTCTTTATATTTGCAGGTCTTCTGGGTCTCCCTATAGCTGGCAGCTCCACCCCATTTAGCTTCGGAGTATGGCAAGTAGGTGTCTGCCAATGTGGCGGCACAGGTGTAGTCCCAGGCAATCTGCTTACCATCCTTCCAGGATAGCATAGTGGCTCCATCAGGATGCTTTTGACTTCCGTCAGACCTCGGTACTTGGGGTTCTCGTTGAGCTAGGCAACAGGCGGTGTGTGGCTTCTCTTTATGATGTCGCTGACCTTCTCATGTCTAGCATACTTCTCTTCTGATGTGTGACACACGAGACCATGAAATCCGAATTGATCAGCTGTCGCCCTGCCGCAAATACACATATGTTCTGTGAGCATGGGGGCGGCTATGCGAAGAGCAACACCAAAATCTGATTGGCCTGTAGGTCGAGTCGAGTGCCCTGAGAGGAATTGGGAACAGCTAAAAGAAAATCCCCTGAATGTTGTGCCTTCACCGCTAGGAGACGAGCCTTGTCCTTTCCTGAAGTGTTGGTGAGCATTGTGTTGGCGATTTTTTCCATACTCGGTTTGTCCCAGTAGGACTGTTTGTGCTCTTTGAGAGGAGCTGGTCTACTGGAGAAGTCTGCAAGGGTGTCCCACCACACGGCTGTTTCAATAAACCTGGGGTCTTGAGCTCCTACCGCACCTCTCAATCTCCTTGACTAGTCCACTGGAAGCCAAACACGACGACAGAAATGCATGTAAAGCTACCTGCGTTGCTTTGCGCACCCCTATACCTCCTAGTCGCACTGGGAGGGTTGCCTGATTCCATTGCTGATCTTCCAGTGACAGATTCAGGGCCTTAAAGATTGATCTCAGGAGTGAGTTATATTCGTTGAGTGTTGGGTTGTCAAAAGAGGGTGCGCACCTCAGGAAGTGAGTGAGTCTTGGCAGTGTAAGACACCTTGTGAGGAGATACATTGCATCATGGGCATCAAGATCTCTTATTCTCTCCTCCATTCTCTTCAAGTCATTCAGTTTGTCCTTGAGGACTGTGTCGATGGCTTGATGACCCAGCGGTACTCCCAAGAAGGTGCTTTTGGATGGAATGGTAGTAGACACTTCCAGGAGGATTGTTCGCACGGCATTGATTATTTCCTGGTTCGTTGTGATGATTTCACACTTGGAGGGATTGAGGATGAGTCCCAAGGCTTCTCCCAGTGTCTTTACCAGTTGTAGGTCCTCTAGCAGCGACTCTTCAGTACCTGCCAGAGTGCCATCATCCAGGTACCAGATGTTGAGCTCGTTGCCCAGGCTGGAAGTTAGTTCTCTTACTGCCAAACAGAAGACAAGTGGAGGGAGTGAGTCACCCTGCTGAACACCCTCTGATGAGGGAATTTCTTGTTCGCCAAACAAAAGAATTGAGGGTTTGTTGTATCCAGCTGAAATGAAGAAAAAAAGACTGGGGAACCGATCCCGAACGGCTGGAAAGACCACATCTCATTTCACCATATTAAAAGCATTTCTAAAGTCAAGTATGACTACGGCCTTGTCTTCTGGTAAGTACCTGATGTAGGCCCTTGCTGCATGAGCTGCGGCTTCACTGCCTTGAGAGACCCCAAAGCCCAGTTGGTGTGGCTGGAGTAAACTGGCAGCTTCTAGGCGAATGTTTCTTACTGCTGCTTTGGCAACTAGACGGCGAAGTGTGTTACCAACAGCAATGGGTCTGATTCCATCATCCTTCTTCTTCAAAGCACATAATGAGGCTCCAAAAAGAAAGGTTTAATTTCTTCTGGAATTCGTCCTGCCAGACAGTTGTTGACGAAGGTTGTTAACTCGGAGAGAAGAATTGATGCAGATGCGCCGAGTTCTGGATTTACCATCTCTTTGAGGTGTTGTGGTCGAATTTCAGTGTAACCTCCTGCAGATCCTGCTGGAAATAACACTATCGCCTTATAGACTTCTGATTCTGGCAAAATTAATTGTCCAGTGATGAGGTCTTCCTCTGGGTTGTTAACAACTATAGTGTCTCTTGTTGGGTGCTTGTCTCTTAGTGCTTGGGCTGTGGCTTCATCTTTGGGAGCAAGTGTCGTCACTTGTAATTATCCTATATATATATATATATATATATATATATATATATATATATATATATATATATATATATATATTATATTATATATGTACCCACGAACGAGTGGTATTGATCAATAACAACACTGCGACTAGCCAAGGAGTCGAACCCATGCTGCTTTGGCCCGCCTCATGGTGAGCGAAAACACATGATGCTCTAGTCCATGGGACCACACAATCGTCAAGAATGACGCACCTAGTCAAGCTATGTGTTGTACCCGTCATCCGAGGACATACGGTGGTGTGGATGCCTCTGGGCTAATTTCATTCTACTCCTGATTGGTGTACTAGCTCAACGAGCAGTATTTTATATTATTTTATAAAGAATGAAATCAGCTCAGAGGCATCCACACGAACGTATGTCCTCGGAAGATGGGTACAACACCTAGCCTGTGGACTAGAGCGTCATGTGTTTTTGCTCACCATGAGGCGGGCCAAAGCAGCATGGGTTCGACTCCTTGGCTAGTCGCAGTGTTGTTATTGATTAAATACCACTCGTTCGTGGTTCATACTATATATATATATATATATATATATATATATATATATATATATATATATATATATATATATATATATATATATATATATATATATATATATATATATATATATATATATATATATATATATATATATATATATATATATATATATATATATATATATATATATATATATATATATATATATATATATATATATATATATATATATATATATATATATATATATATATATATTCGACTTTTATTTTTGTCTGTATTTCTACCTGACTTTGTCTTTATTTCTATTGGACTTCATGTTTGTATGTCTATCTGGTTCAGTGTGTCGATTTCTATCTGGCTCTATTTGCTTATCTATCTGGATTCATGCCTGTATAACTGTCTTGATTTGTACTTGTGTATGCGAGACTTTATGCGTCTGTATCTATGTGGCTATGTGCATTTACATCTACATGACTGCCTGCCTGATTTTGTTCCTATGTTGCCCTATATTAGGCCTTGTACGAGTCTGGCTGTCGTGATGATCTTGAGAGAGAGAGAGAGAGAGAGAGAGAGAGAGAGCGAGCGAGAGAGAGAGAGGGTGTGTTTAGTGGGCTGAGGTGCCTAGGGGCCTGTGCCATGGCATCAACTTCATCACACTTGTAATCTCCTTCCAAACACACTCGTTGCTGACGGTCTACACAACTCTCATCAGCAGTGATACCAACAGTTACCATCAATTGGCATTACAAAAGCCATTACCACAAGCACCCTCACTATTAATACTACTGCCACCTCCACCACAGCTATTACAGACACGTTTCCATCATTATCAAGGCTACTGCCACCACCATCTTCTCTGCCAACATTTACCAGCAGTGTGTGAATGCAGTCTGTCAGTTTGAAGATGCACTGACTACACAAGAATCATTACGCCCGCATTCCAAACAGCCCATCAATAACAACACTGCGACTAGCCAAGGAGTCGAGCCCATGCTGCTTTGTCACGCCTCATGGTGAGCAAAAACACATGACGCTCTAGTCCACAGGACCACACAATTAATAAAATATATACAATCAGAAAAAATCATCTCTGTAATTTAGCTGTGATCGACAGCTATATAAGCGACAATTCAAGAAATACATTTTTTTTCCAGATTCGGTTTGATTTTAGATTTTGTCACCTAAGTGGCTAGTTTATTGTACACCCCATATCAGTCCTGTGGAGGTTAGCGTAAGAGCATATATATGGATGAAGGCCTAGGAACTAGGCCCCAAAAGGGTTAACAGGAATACATCTGGATTTATGTAATAATATTGGTAGAATTACCTACAATATGTTAAGTAAAAGGACACAAATGCAACTAATGTGACATTTTATTGTGGCAACGCCAGGCAGCATTACCAGTAACACGTCTTACGTTATTTAATGAACTTGTCGGAACAGTAGCAATTACGTTGTTTGATCAGGGAGCACAGCGATCTTTTATTCGCTCATTGCAATACCACATAGCATCTTACCATCTTATCATGCAGACTTTACAATGAAAAGTCTGCATGATACCGTAGCTGCGCTAAAGAATGCCAGTGTAGAACTTGCCAATCTTGACTTTCAGACTGACAAGATCAGGCCCTTAGATCTATTGGCAGTGATTACTACAGCAAATTTGTACGGGGAATGACGACAGTGAGTGTCGTTTTCCTGCTGACTGTGAATGGCTGACATATAATATAATGACACTGTCGAAAGTGTCTTAGTGACGGGAATTACTAACAACTACTGTTCTGACACTGCCGAGTATCAAGCTGTACGGTACTGTCAGACAGCAATAGAAACCACACCTCACACCAGCAGACACAGTCTGCTTGAACACTGAGCTATTGATGGGTCTAAATACAAACTCTTGAGAGCAACCTCTCAAGAGTTTGAATTTAGACCTTAACAAGAACAGGTAAAAGATGAGTCCTTTGAACCCAGAGAAAGATCTCAGTTGACTACGAACACCTGAAAATTGAGAGCAAGTCTGTAAAGAAAACGGACTTAGTCCGTAAACACTATACGATGCCGGGGAGGGATTCAGAGTTAATTCCTTTCTGTCAGGAAGCACAGTGCATCCTATCCGAGTGCCTAAGAACCATTGGCTGACTAGGTTAACACCACCTAAACATTATTATTAAGCCTTCATACACTCCTACATATCGTAGCTACTATGTCAAATACGTAAGTCCTACTGGATAACCCAGGGCAGTGTGAACGCACAGTGATACTCTGTGAGACAGAGTCGATATGATCACAAAAATACTAGCAGCAACTCTCGGCCCACCCTTCACCCAGTCATCCTGGTGAGGCATCTAACACCCTTTGGTGGCCACTAACAAAGATTCGTGGCCACGTACCCCGACAGGAGTAGTACTGCCAAAAGAGTTGTCCTGAGCAAAGGCACATTGCATGACAGAACCACATACAGTTTAGTGCCACTTACACTGAACTGTCCACGAAGAGAAACCAAAGCTCCTATAGACCTCAGTAGCCACCTCGTGACCCTAACGCAGGACTGCCATGGTAGCTCAATAACGTATCAGGGGAATCTTAGACAGTGACCTAGTCTAACCAGGTCAAACAGGAGAAGGATTCTCAGATGACGTAAAACTAATGAAAATATGAATAGAAGCAGACTAAGAGAGATTACAAATGGATCTGGATAAGCTACATGACTGAAATGACAAGAAACTATTAGAATTTAATCCAAGGTTTTGAAAATCGGGAAAGGGCAAAGAAAACCAGAAACAGAATACAGGCTCGGTGGGACAAAGGTTGCAAACCTCCCTGCAAGAGATGGATCTAAGTGAACATAGTTGCGAGCATTTCGCTTGAGGCACACATCACGTAGATAATGGCCACAGCAAATCCTAGACTTGCAAATTTAAGGGTAGCTTTCAGAAATATCAACAAGGAGGCATTCATTGAAGTATTAAGCGAATTTAAAGAAAGTATTTAAGTATGCAAAGCATCTGGTAAAAGTGCAAAGGTTTGCTATGAGACTAGCCCATAAGTGAGGGGTATAAATTATGAGGAGAGACTAGAGAAGCTACACCTGAAAACACTAGAGGACAGAAGGACCAGGGGTGATATGAATGCTACGTACAAAATACCAGCAGGAATTGATAGCGTGGACAGGGAGAGTTTGTTTGATAGGAGAGTCTCAGGTATATTAGGGCACAACTGGAAGATCATAACACAAAATAGTGACGGGGAATGTCAGGAAATAATTCCTTATCCTTAGTAGTCAGGAAGTGGAATGATATTGCCTTTAAACTGGTCTCGGTGAAAGAAGGGGTACGAGGGACCGGTGAAGGACGGGTGAATGACTGATGAAGGAAGGGTAAGTGACGGGTGAGGGATGGAAGGATAAGGAGTGATAGGCCTATCCACAAATGCAAACAATGCAACTCACCCTTCCCATAATTTTCTTTTCATCTCCTCCACCTTCTCCCTCTCATCATCTCTTGGTGTCTTTTTCCTCCCATCCATCCTTTTTTCTTTCCTCTTTAATAGCTTATCTCGCATCTCATTGTCTCTCATAATCTGACAGGTCTTGACAGTTCATCAGTGGGATCAGGGTAAATCTCCTGACAGATGTCGTGGCTGGTCGCTGATACTCACTGAGATCTTCCTTCCATAAGGTAGCCAGTCAGGTGTGAGCAGGTGTTCCCGTCTGCAACACCTGCCACATACAGTAACTATACACCTGCTAGACGTCCTGAATACTCACCCCCTACACAGCCTAAATACACACCCCCTACACAGCCTAAATACACACCACCTAAACAGCCTAAATACACACCCCCTACACAGCCTAAATATACACCACATACACAGCCTAAATACACACCCCCTACACAGCCTAAATACACACCCCCTACACAGCCTAAATACACACCCCCTACACAGCCTAAATACACACCCCTACACAGCCTAAATACACACCCCCTACACAGCCTAAATACACACCCCATACACAGACTAAATACGCACCCTCTACACAGCCTAAATACGCACCCCCTACACAGCCTAAATACACACCTCCTACACATGCTTACTAAACCTTCATACACTCCTACATACCGTAGCTACTCACAGCCTATATATTTCAGCTACACACCTGATACACTACACACCTGCTACAAGTCTTAACTACAACTGCTACACACCCTAACCGCATCGACCAAACACGTCACATACCTCTCATTTTCTTCCTCACCACACACTCACGCTTTTCCCCTCTCCCTCCCTCCTCCCCCTCCCCCCCTCTCTCTCTCACAAACGTGCACTCCCTCACACCCTCCCCTTACCATACACTTGTTAGTTTTTCCCTCTTACTGGGGACCCCAGTATCACCTGCTGTCAGGGGCTACTACTCACGGTAGGGAAAGGGGTGTCAGTCAATTGAATTTGTTCAAGTACTTTAAAATCCCCTAACTGCCCTCTATTCGTACCCTGCTCACCAGCTTTGCATCAGAAAAAGCGTTTGCATAAACCACAAAAAGTATGAGTACCGGGATTGAGCCTTGTCGTACACCCCTTACCATACACTTGTCACACATTCCATCACTCATCACCAGCACTTCCTTACAATCTCCTTCCTTAACTACACACACTTCCTCAGACTCTCCTTCCCTCACCCCTAACACGCTCTCCCTCATCACATCAGCACCCCCCCCCACACCCACCCACCCACCCTGCAGTTCCCTCACACTTACCCTTCACACTATCACATACACTCCCTCATCACATAAACATTTCCCCTTCGCATCACTCTCATTCCCTCACCACACACCCCTCACCCTACTCCCACACGCCCCACGGCTCCCTCCTACTCTCTCCCACCACACCCTAGCTATCTCCCTTACCCCCCTCCTGCATCCCCCGTCCCTCCTAGCTGCGACAATCTCTCCCTTGTTAGACTTTGAATATTTCTTTGTCTCGATGTTGAGGTAAAATTGGCAGGTAATATCAACATTTCAAGTAATCATCAGTTCAAGTCTCACAGAAAAATTAAATTCCTTTACCAAAATCCCGTCTCACTTCTCTATACAGCCTCGTAATGTAACTCTTACATTACAAAGTCAAGAATCTTCATGTCGGATTTACATTAAAAACTGACAATACTTAAGGAAAAAAACATTACAAAATTTTTTTTATTGGGACATCCTTACACATTGAGTAGCGTTTTATAAAGACAGGTAATATAAAATGCATACCTATTTACAATATATCTTCTTCCTGGTGGAAGAAGTGAGGTATGTCGAGCGATGCAGGAGGTACCATGGTCAATTATTCTGAAATCACGCCTGGCTTCTGGTCAGCACGTTTGCCTTATTCCTTTACAATTCTATTACCAAACTGAACCTGTAGTACGAGGTGTGCCACTGGTACGAGGTGTGCCACTGGTACGAGGTGTGCCACTGGTACGAGGTGCGCCACTGGTACGAGGTGCGCCACTGGTACGAGGTGTGCCACTGGTACGAGGTGTGCCACTGGTACGAGGTGTGCCACTGGTACGAGGTGTGCCACTGGTATGGTTAATCTAATTTTACTTGAGTTCTCTTAAATTGTTCTGCACTCTAACTGAAGCTACTTCTAATCTTCGTATTCCGGTCCAGTCATATACATTGATGAAGAGATCGGAGTTATACCACGTCATAAGGTGTAATTGTTTATGCATTAGAAGCGTACAGGTGTTCTTTAATTCTGGTAAGTAGGTTGCACAAAATCTCACATCCACTGAAGGTAATTTCTTGGCTGTTGTATTCCATTCTGGGTCTCATTTAGTTTTGAAAGTAATGATTTCAACATTTGCACCAATTTTCTTTAAGGTTTGTGTAAAGATATATGTGGTACTCTGTTGGGGAAGGGGAAAAATGAGACGTCAGATGCAAACTTTGTTTTCTTTCGGTGTTGCAATATTTTCTGGAAAACTTATCCGTAATCCCAAATAAAGTGTGAAGGAAAACTTATCGGATGCGAAGATGTAATGAATGACGATACATTCCACTTCTAAAGTATTCATGGATACACGTCATGTAGGCTCATTAAAAGTCTTGCGGTAGACTTCAAATCTCAGTTGCTGATCTTGTTTGATGAGCTGGAAGTCAAGAAACAGAAATGTTGCCATGTTCTTCTTAAAGTATAAAGAGGAATAAAGGTTTGTGTGTGTTAAGGCTGTTTCTGAAGTTATCCACGCGTGTCCGTGTGTTCATGTGCGTGTTTATGAGAACAGCGTTCATGTAACGTAACCAGGTGATGGTTGAATGGGTGACGCTAAAGTATCTTTTTTCTTCTTCTAGGAGCTCCATGGTAAAAGAAGTTGATGAAAGGAAAATAATAAATTAATACAATGTTTGGTGAGGTATTCACAAGCTAACCGAGATTACTGAAATATGTTAGGAAAACAATATGACAAGTGAGGACCTAAACCAATATTTTGAAAGGATGAGCACAAGAGAGCTAAAAGGATGCTCCAGACACATGCCATTACGAGGGAGACTGTGTAGAAGAGTGTCCTTTATAGGCGAAGATGGTTAACAGTGCCTCAGGACTTAGAGCCCAAATTAAATGCATTATACAGAATTCAGGGAGAGAGAGAGAGAGAGAGAGAGAGAGAGAGAGAGAGAGAGAGAGGAGAGACAGAGAGAGAGACAGAGAGAGAGAGAGAGCAGAGAGAGAGACAGAGAGAGAGAGACAGAGAGAGAGAGCAAGAGAGAGAGACAGAGAGAGACAGAGAGAGAAGACAGAGAGAGAGACAGAGAGAGAAGACAGAAGAGAGAGAGACAGAGAGAGAGAGAGAGACAGAGCAGAGAGAGAGAGAGAGAGAGAGACAGAGGAGAGAGAGAGACAGAGAGAGAGAGACAGAGAGAGAGAGAGAGAGAGAGAGACAGAGAGAGAGAGACAGAGAGAGAGAGACAGAGAGAGAGACAGAGAGAGAGAGAGACAGAGACAGAAGACAACAGAGAGAACACAGACAGACAGACAGACAACACGACAGACAGACAGACACACAACACAGACAGACAGACACAAACAGACAGACAGAACACAACAGACAGACAGAACACACACAGACAGACAGAACACACACAGACAGACAGACAACACACAGACAGAACAACAACACACACAGACAGACACACACACACACACAGACAGACACACACACACACAGACAGACAGACACACACACACACAACAGACAGACACACACACACAAAAGACAGACACAGACACACGACAGCAGACAGACAGACAGACAACACAACACAACAGACAGACACACACACACACAGACACACACACAGACAGACACACACACACACAGACAGACAGACACAGACACACACACAGACAGACACACACACACAGACACACACAGACAACACACACACACAGACACACACACACACACACACACACACACAGACACACACACACACAGACACACACAACACACACACACAGCACAACACACACAGACACACACACACACAGACACACACACACACAGACACACACACACACAGACACACACACACACAGACACACAGACAGACACACAGACAGACACACAGACAGAGGAAACTAAAAGCCATAAGTAAAATTGAAAGAAATCCAGAATAATAATTCTCCTATTTAAAAATCATGGGAAAAAAATATAGTTTCATATCTTTAACTAGAGATGGTACATACTCTGACAACAGCAAAGAATTGAGTGAAATGCTTGAATGCCAGTACGACTCTGCGTTCAATGAGCTATTAACCAGCCCTATGACTGAGGACCCAAATGAGTTCTTCCTGAATGAGACAAACTGCTACAGACATCTCCTTAATCTCTGACATAACCTTAACCCCACTTGACTTCAAAGAAGCCATTGATTGCTTGCTCACGCACTCTGCACCATGATCCAGACTCGTGTAACTCCATACTCACCAAGAATTGCAAGAAACCCTTATCACGTGCCTTAAATATTCAAAAGAGGAGCCTAGACTCAGGAGTCACCCAACAGTTATTAAAAAAACATTGATATTACTGCGTTCCACAAACTCGGCAGTAAAGCAATTAAGTAAGACTATACTATAGTTCAAATGTCCAATATTATCAAGATTTTTAAAAAGGATTTAAAAAGTAAGAGTGCCAACCACGTGGAATCACACAGTTGCACAATTCATGTCAACATGGGTTCAGAACAGGTGGCTCCTGTGACGACTACAGATAACCTACATGTAGAAACCTGAAGATTGAGACACTTATGCAACATATGGGAATCTTTATTAAAGAAACGTTTCACCACACAGTGGCTTCATCAGTCCAATACGAAGCAGAAAGGTGTAAGGAGAGGAGGAGTTTGGAGGTAATCAGTCCCTCAGCCTGGAGTCGATGTGTTCAGTCCATCAATCTTGCACCTGACTACAGTATATAAGCCACTTCTACATCCCTATTCTGTGCTTTCTACCTCAAACTCCTCTCCTTACACCTTTCTGCTTTGTATTGGACTGATGAAGCCACTGTGTGGGGAAACGTTTCTTCAATAAAGATTCCCATATGTTGCATAAGTGTCTCAATCTTCAACTTGTCGGTTTTAAACCATTTGTCACATGTAAAAACCTCTGTGTTTGGCATTTTCTTTCTTACTGGATAAATGACTTAGTTCACAGAGATTTCGGTGACGACGAGGCAGCAGTACCGAGTAGAAGACGGTATCAAGTACATAGTCTATAAGCCATTAAGCTGCCCTTAATGCCATGGCATGTTAGTGGCTCTCCTTGCACTTCAGTTTATGATTGTAATTATAAAGTCTCGATGTAAACTTGCAATGAAATAAAAATTATCATTCTCATTCTCATTATTCATAACCCCGGGTTAACTGATTCTACGTCTGGCACCTGGGAAGGTAACGCTGCCACGCTCCTACTCGAGATGTCTTAACAGCATTAGGAACGCGCTCGCGCGCGCGCGCGCGCACACACACACACACACACACACACACACACACACACACACACACACACACACACACACACACACACACACACACACACACACACACATACACACACTTTCTCCCTCCTTTTTCCCTCATTCGCTGTTACTTACGACAGAAGCAACAAACACTGGCAGGGATCAGTTAATGGTCCTGGAAAATCTGGAAAAAATAGTTAATACGACATTGATGTTTGGGCCACTCTAGTCTTACTTCTATTACTACTGCTGCAGAATGTTCAATAGAACTGCACGATAATAGTGAAGTGCCATCATTGATCAACGTTGCCATGCTGCGGAATGTTCTGTAGAATTGCACAATAGTAGTGAAGTGCCATCATTGATCAACGTTGCCATGCTGCGGAATGTTCTGTAGAATTGCACAATAGTAGTGAAGTGCCAATGCTGCACACTCGAGTCAACATAATTTGTCAAGAGGTTCATTGCTGAATATTGCATTTTTAGTGGGGTCGTTGTTTTGGTCCATTAAGTAGCTCTTGATGTAGTGAAAGACATTCTTACAATTCTACAACATGACACCAGTCAACAGGTGAATCGTGGCTCAGGTTACGTAATATTACGTAACAATGAAAAATAACAGGAAAAAATACAGCAGCAAGGAAGAGACGTCGTGTCAGGTTACAACAAAGGTCACAAAAATCTGTATGGTCATCAGGTCAAGTATCCTGGCTAATACACTGAGTGAGTGTGTGTGTGTGTGTGTGTGTGTGTGTGTGTGTGTGTGTGTGTTGTGTGTACTCACCAAGTTGTTGATGCAGGGGTCGATTCACAGCTCCTGGCTCCGTCTCTTCACTTGACGCTACATGGTCATTCTTCCCGCTTCCTGAGCTTTATCATACCTCTTCTTAAAGCTATGTATGGATCCTGCCTCTACTACATCATTTCCCAGGCTATTCCACTTCCCGACCACTCTGTGACTGAAGAAATACTTCCTAACATCCCTGTGATTCATCCGAGTCTTCAACTTCCAACTGTGACCCCTTGTTGCTGTGTCCCATCTCTGGAACATCCCGTCTCTGTCCACCTTGTCGATTCCTCTCACTATTTTATATGTCATTAACATATCCCCCTATCTCTCCTGTCCTCCAGTGTCGCCAGGTCGATTTCCCTTAACCTCTCGTCATAGGACATACCCCTTAGCTCCGGGACTAGTCTTGTTGCAAACCTTTGCACTTTCTCTAGTTTCCTTACGTGCTTGGCTAGGTGTGGGTTCCAAACTGCTGCTGCATACTTCAATATGGACCTAAGGTACAGAGTGTACAGGGTCCTGAACGATTCCTTATTAAGATGTCGGAATGCTGTTCTTAGGTTTTCTAGGAACCCGTATGCTGCAGCAGTTATTTGGGTGATGTGCGCTTCAGATGTGCCCGGTGTTATACTCACACCAAGAGCGTTTTTCTGGAGTGAGGTTTGTAATCTCTGGTCCCCTAGACTGTACTCCGTCTGCGGTCTTATTTGCCCTTCCCCAATCTTCATAACTTTGCACTTGGTGGGGTTGAACTCCAGTAGCCAGTTGCTGGACCAGGCCTGCAGACTGTCCAGATCCCTTTGTAGTTCTGCCTGGTCCTCATCCGATTGAATTCTTCTCATCAACTTCACATCATCTGCAAACAGGGACACTTCGGAGTCTATTCCTTCCGTCATGTCGTTCACAAATACCAGAAACAGCACCGGTCCTAGGAATGACCCCTGTGGAACCCCGCTCGTTACAGGCGCCCACTCTGACACCTCGCAACGTGTGTGTTAGTTACCATTTTGTCCAAGGCGCATGTCGATTAGACAATAGGCCTGTTGTATATTTGCTTGTGTGTGTGTGTGAACTCACCTAATTGTGGTTGCAGGGGTCGAGACTTAGTTCCTGGCCCCGCCTCTTCGCTGACCGCTACTAGGTCCTCTCTCTCCTTGCTCCATGAGCTTTATCATACCTCGTCTAAAAGCTATGTATGGTTCCTGCCTCCACTACATCACTTGCTAGACTATTCCACTTCCTGACAACTCTGACTGAAGAAATACTTCCTAACATCCCTTTGACTCGTCTGAGTCTTCAACTTCCAATTGTGACCCCTTGTTTCTGTGTCCCCTCTCTGGAACATCCTGTCTCTGTCCACCTTATCTATTCTACGCAGTATTTTGCATGTCGTTATCATGTCTCCCCTAACCCTCCTGTCCTCCAGTGTCGTCAGGGCGATTTCCCTTAACGTTTCTTCATAGGACATTCCCCTTAGCTCCGGAACTAACCTTGTTGCAAACCTTTGCACTTTCTCTAATTTCTTGACGTGCTTGACCAGCTGTGGGTTCCAAACTGGTGCTGCATTCTCCAATATGGGCCTGACGTACACAGTGTACAGTGTCTTGAACGATTCCTTACTAAGGTATCGGAATGCTATTCTCAGGTTTGCCAGGCGCCCATATGCTGCAGAAGTTATCTGGTTGATGTGTGCTTCCGGAGACGTGCTCGGTGTTATACTCACCCCAAGACTTTGCATTTAGCTTGGTTAAACTCGAGAAGTCAGTTGCTGTACCACGTGTCCAGCCAGTCCAGGTCTCTTTTTAGTCCTGCCTGATCCTCATCTGATTTAATTCTCCTCATTAACTTCACATCATCTGCGAACAGGGACACTTCTGTGTCTATCCCTTCCATCATGTCATTCACATATACCAAAAATAGCAATGATCCTTGGACTGACCCTTGAGGGACCCCGCTCGTCACAGGCGCCCACTGTGATACCTCATCACGTACCATGACTCGTTGTTGCCTCCCTGTCAGGTATTCTCTGATCCATTGCAGTGCCCTTCCTCTTATACGTGCCTGATCCTCTAGCCTCTGTACTAATCTCTTGTGAGGAACTGTATCGAAAGTCTTCTTGCAGTCCAAGAAAATGCAATCAACCCACCCTTCTCACTCGTGTCTTACCTCTGTTACCTTGTCATAAAACTCCAGGAGGTTTGTGACACAGGATTTGCCTTCCCTGAATTCGTGCTGGTTGTCATTTATAATCTTGTTCCGTTCCAGGTGCTCTACCACTCTCCTCCTGATAATCTTCTCCATGACTTTGCATACTATACACGTCAGTGACACTGGTTTATAGTTTAGTGCCTCGTTTCTGTTTCCTTTCTTAAAAATGGGAACTATATTTGCTGTCTTCCATACCTCAGGTAGTTGCCCAGTTTCGAGTGGTGAGTTGAAGATCGTGGTTAGTGGCACACACAGCGTCTCTGCTCCCTCTCTAAGGACCCACGGGGTCCTTTGAGGTATCAAGGTCACTTAGCAGCTTCTTCACCTCCTCCTCAATTGTGAGTACGTCATCCAACACTTGTTGGTATATTCCTTGTTGGTGTCCCCCTCTGTTCTGTCTTCCCAGAGTTTTTCCTGTCTCCACTGTGTGTGTGTTATGTATGTATGGATGGAGTGTGTGGAGTGTGCTTATATATAAATATATATATATATATATATATATATATATATATATATATATATATATATATATATATATATATATATATATATATATATATATATATATATTATAAGGGTGGTAGGATAAAAAATATTCAAACAGCTCCGGGAGAACCTTGAGTTTTTCCTGAGGGTCCCCAGCAAAGTTCTAGAGGTGGCACCTATATATATATATATATATATATATATCCATTAAGTTCACTACACAACATGAAATAAACAACACTTTGTCGTTCCTAGTTGTTTTAATCCATCGTGTTAATAGAAAATTCAAATTTAGTTTATAGGAAGTCCATCAATGTGACCTCATTCATTCACTACTATTACAACCACGACACCAGGGTAAAAAGGAATGTGTTCCTCACAGTGTTCTTGAGAGTCTTGCGCATCTGCAGTCCAGAGTACCTAGAGGACGAAATCAGTAAGATATTCAACATAGCCACAAACTGAGATATCCCAGGGATTTTGTGGAGAAGACAGTAATGTCAGCCAGAAAGACTTTCTACAAGACTGAACCTAAGGAAGTGATGGCCAGGAAAAATGTACTAGTTTTACCATACAATGAGAACCTGGTTTGCCTGCGTGAGGCATTAAAAAAGATCAATATAAACCTTGCTTTCAAAAACACAGGAACTGTGAAACAAAGACTGATTAAAAACACACCCTCCAACACACACTCCAACACACACTCCAACACACACTCCAACAAAGTTGGTGGGGTTTACAAGGTCCCATGTACTCAGTGTCCTCTCTCATATATTGGTCAAACAGGTCAATTTCAGGAAACCAGAATAGCCCAACATATATACTCAGTCAGGACAGGGCAGGAGTCGAACACTATCTTTAACCACATTAGTTCCTGTAATCACCCACCGGGGTGGGATGCTGCCCAGATTATAATACCAAACAGTTCTGTCATGGAAAGAAACACAATTGAATCTTCTCTCTTGAAACATGAAAGGAATACAGTATATAACTCAGATTATGGGTTATACAAGCTCGATAGCGATTTAGTAGAGTCTGTTGTAC